>WOXC01000493.1:0-33169 GCA_011680675.1 Gymnobelideus leadbeateri
TTCCTTGAATTTTGTAAATGTATATGAAATAAAATCTTAATTAACTGGAACTCAGCAAACTACAATGCCTAATTAACTGTTTTCTCTACTATTATTAGAATAAAATTAGCTTATGTAAGAAAGTTATTTAAGAAGGCAATCTTCATTGTGTCTTGAAATGACAATAGATTTATTTCAATCTATACATTGTACATTAGCAAAGCATTACAGTCAAACTGATATTTATTCTTTCATCCCTGCTGTTTTTATAAACCCCCTATCTAGTTATGAATTATCTGGAAGAAAGAGTGGGCTGGGGTATAGGTAAAAAAAAAGAATGCTGATCATGGGCAGTAGGCAGTTTTGAATTTCCAGTCCCTCCATCTCTACAGTACACCTAGGGTTCTACCAGCTTGTTTGGCTGATTGCCCCTGAATGAATTCATTCAATCAACTGTCAACTATATATTGATCACTACTTGGTCTTAGACACTCTAGGAGAGAGGGGGAAAGAGTAAGATATCGCCCTTGTCCATAAGGACCTTACACTATAGTTGGGGAATAAGAATTGAGGGATCCAAAACAGTAGCAAATAGCACATGAAAATACATACATGGGTGGTGAATTACATGGTACTGCATTTTAAAAGCTCTATGACTTCAGAGGAGGGTGAAATAAAATACTCATGGATTGAATTAAATAACTTTTTGAACTAAATAATAGGTTGCATTTAAGGCTATGCTTGTGTGACTACATACAGTTTTAGAACTTTACCCAAACCTTGATGCATAGGTAAGGTTAGAGCAGGGAGAAGGACAGCATTGTGTACTGAGAGTCAAAACACTTGGGTTGGTCCTAGCTCTGCCATCTTTTCCCCACATAACTTATGCTGCTTATCTTTGGTTAGATCACAGATTCACTTTGTGAGTCTTTAGACCTTAGCTACGTTAATTTGTAAAAATGAGATCATTGGACATTGTAAGTTTCCTTTCACCTCTAATATCCCTTAATTCTATGATATTATGAGATCTTAAAAGGTAAATGAAGCATTGTGTTTGCTATACTGCATTCTCTTAAGGCAAGAAAGCAAACTAATGCTGTTTTGGAAGATTTTTATCACTGTGGATTAAAAAAAAATTTCTGGTTAATGCAGAGTTAAACATGACAGTTAACTAATATACCCCTTTTGCCCCCAAAACATTTTAATTTGTTGAAATTTTATTGTAGGGGTGGCTAGGTGGCACAATGAATAGAGCACCAGCCCTGGAGTCAGGAGGACCTGAGTTCAAATCTGACCTCAGACACTTAACACTCACTAGCCATGTGACATTGGGCAAGTCACTTAACCCCAATTACCCTGCCGCCCCCCCTCCAAAAAAAGCAAAAAAGAAACCCAACAATTTTATTGTAAGCCATCAAACTTCTGTAACAAAATCCCATTTTCTATTAAATACACATTTTCTTTTGATGTATACTCTGGGTACCATTTTAGTATTATTCTTTCTCAACTTACCATGATAGTGTTGGGGTATGAATTAACTGCTTACCTGTCTTAAATGCCACTCTTCAGCAGGAAGCTACTCTTGACTTGTATAGAATTTGTGCTAGAATCAGAGCCACATTAGTTCCCTGGCAGACCCAGGGTAAACTCAACATTGGAGTGAATGTTGGGCTAGAATTGACTTGACTTGCAAACATTTCCAAAAATCTTCACCCTTCTGTAACCAGCCAACCCATATTTCATTTGACCCCTACTTAGGCTATCTGGCAGGTGTAGGTGACAATTATTTGCTGTTCTTTCTACTGTTCTATCTTTTTCTTAGAAACTGATAATGAAATCAATATTCCCCTTGCTTCTTTGAAGGGTTTGGTAGTCTATTGAGCTGTGACCTCCATAATACTTGCCTAGGTGGAAATTCCCTTTCATGGCCACCATTCTCCTACCCACCCCAACCCTTGACTTCATATCAATTTAATCTCTATTATATTAATGTTTTACTTTATGTTGCTATTCCACTGCATCCTGGGAACCGTATTCTTTTATTTATCAAACTATTTACATAAGACAAGTTCTCTTCTCCCAAAAGTTATGCGCATATCTACAAATTGTTTTGAACCTTCAAAAAACTAACTTTATAAGAGTATAATGGGAGGAGGGAGACACAAATGGCTTTGTTCTGAGAAAAGATCTATCAGTTTGTAGACTATCAGTTTGAACTTAAAATGAGTCAATAGCATAATGTGTCAACTTAAAAAAAGCTAATGTTGTATTAAAATAGGCCAGGAACAGGGAAATGATCATTGCTTTGTACTGTACCCTTGTCGTAATTTACCCAGCGTATTTTCCTCCACTCTGGGGGCCATAGTTCAAGCAGAATATTGATTAGCTGGACAACCTCTAGAGGAGAGCAAATAGGACAGTGAAGAAGGTTGTGTCTATCATGTACTTCATGTTCATAGGTTGAAGGAGTTGGATATTTTTAACCAAAAGAAGAAAAAAAAACCCAAAACTTGGGGGCAACATGATAGCTGTCTTTAAATATTTAAAAGGCTGTCATATAAAAAGATTAAACTTTAACTGAGAGTGATGTATAGGAGTTGCAAAAAGGTCAGTTTAGAATTGGCATCAGGGTGAACTTTCTAACAATTAGAACTCTGCAGAATTAGAACTCTCTAACAATTAAAACTTCTGGAGGTAGTGAGTTACACCTTGTTGGAGGCCTTAAGGCAGAGCCTGGACAAGCCCTTGTTGGGCGTATGATGCTGGGGATTGTGGCATATGTTTTGGCTGCTGAAATTCCAGTTTCCATATTCTGTGATTCTGTGATATTTCATAATTTTCTGTGTGCCTGTTAGAATGTGCTTAAGAATAAGGACTGTTCTGTTTTGTTTTTTTTTTTTAATTTATAGCCACAATGAAATTTGTCTATTGCTTACTCTCAGTTGCCCTCTCTAGTTGGAGAAGAAAAAGTAGAAATGTAAATGACAGACTTTGTAGCAGTTTTTCTGACTTCTGATTAAGGGCAGCAAGCCCCTATCCCCCCTCCCCAAAACTGATTGATCAATGCAGCATCTTGTAGTATGAATAGTTATTTTAAAGCCCTAATAATGCAGTCACTGTAAGTGGCTGTTTATGTAAATGGAAGTACACTGATGTAGGCTCAAGAACTAAACTGAAATCTCATCATGTATTCTCGATAACTAGGGCAAAGATGGTTGAGTACAGGCTGGGACCCAGCTTAATTTTTCCAACTTACCCCTCCCCCCACAACTTTAAAATAATGATTCAAATCAAATTTTGGAGTGGCAGAGCCAACATAATGTCAGAGGGAGACATTTTGCCATCAGCTTAGGAGGTCTGGAGGAATGGTCTGTAGCACAGGGGTGGTCAGTGACCTAGATCATTGCAGGAACACAGTGCTGGACCTTGAAGGCAGCCAGGACAGCAGTAGTAGCAGCTTCAGGAGCTTTCAGTCCAGGGATTCTAAGGGGGGTCAGACAACTGGTAAGAAAGAGATTATAGAGGATCTTTGGCTGGCATGGGACACAGCTAGAATTGATTGGCAACTCTTTTGCTTATAAATAGTTATGGGTCGGGGTGGCTAGGTGGCGCAGTGAGTAGAGTGCTGGCCCTGGAGTCAGAAGGACCTGAGTTCAGATCCGGCCTCAGACACTTAACACACACAAAACAAAAACCTAGCCATGTGACCTTGGGCAAATTACTTAACCCCAATTGCCCTCCCAAATGCAAAAAAAATAGTTATGGGTCACAGGTTGGTAGCAAGATGAGCTCTTGGGATCAATCAAAGGGAGCAGGGGCCCTTGTAACAGTTCCAGGGCCAAGACAAGTACTAGTTCTTGCAACTGTAGGGAACAATGACCCTTCCTGTATAAAGACCAGAGCACAGACCAGGAGAATGTGACCACAACTCTCCCTGAATAACACCACCCTGAAAACACCAGACCTCCAGAACTAGCTCTGAAAATAATATAAAAAAGCCTGAAGCTTGGCACAGTGCCTCGCCAGCCCAAGATAGAGAGCAGAGCCCAACTTTAACATAAAATTCAAAGTGAAGAAATAAGCTGGGAAAATGAGCAAACAACAACAAAAAAGAACTTGACTATAAAAAGTTACTACAGTGTCAGGGAAGACCAAGACATAAACTTAGAAGACAATGACATGAAGAGAGTTCAAGAAATAATCAAACAAAGTCAGAACAATGAAAAAATAGAAGACAGTGTGAAATGTCCCATTGGAAGGACAAGTGACCTGGAAAATGTCGATCAAGGAGAGATAATTTAAGAATTAGACTACTTGAAAGTATGATTTTAAAAAGAACCTATACATAACATTTAAAGAAGTTATAAAGGAAAACTGCCCCTACATCTTAGATGCAGAGGATAGACTAGAATTTGTAGAAACCATCTACTAATCACCTTTTGAAAGAGGTCCCAAAATGAAAACTACTTGGAATATTATAGCCAAATTCCAGACTCTCAGGTCAAGGAAAAAAATTTGAAAGGAGATAGAAAAAAAACAAAACAATTCAAATAGGGACAGTCAGGATCATATAAGATTTAGTAGCTTTTATATTAAAGGAATAGAGGTCTTGGAATATGATATTGTGGAGGGCAAAGGAGACAGGATTATAACCAAGAAACACTTACTCAGCAAAACTGAGTATAATCCTTAAGGGAAAAATTGTATATTTAATAAAATAGAGGACTTCCAAGCATCCCTAATGAAAAGACCAGAGCTGAATAGAAAATTTGACATTCAAAAAGAAGATTCAAGAGAAGCATAAAAAGGTAAATGTGAAAAAATAATCACAATGGAGTTGAACTGTTTAAATTTCTGTGTTGTACGTGTAGATGATACATGGAACTCCTAAGAACTTTAGCATTATTAGAGCAGTTAAGAGTAGTCTGCATCGACAGAGAACATATGGGTGAGCTGAACTGTGTTGGGATGATCACAGATAAAATATGGAGGTGTGAAAGAGGGATATACTGGGAGATGGGAAAAGGGAGATGTAGAATGGGACAGATTTTCTTATATAAGATGTGCAAGGAAAAGCTTTTATAGTGGAGGGGAAGTGGGGGCAGACAATGCTTGAACCTCGCTCTCACTGTAATTTGTTCAATGAAAGAAGAACACACACACACACACACACACACACACAATCAGTTGGGTATAAAAATATATCTTATCCAAGAGGGACAAAGGAAAGGAAGGAGATAAGAGATATTGGGGCTGGGGGATAATAAAAGATATGGTGGATTGGGTGTGGAAGTGGTCAGAAGTAATACAGACTTTTGAGGAGGAACAAGATAAAAAGAGAGAGCAAAGGATAAACATAGGAAAATGGGATAGAGGGAAATGCACAATTTGTGATCATAACTGTGAATGTGAATGGAATGAGCTAACCCACACAGTGGAAGCAGATAGCAGAAGGGATTGTAAACCAGAATTCAACAATATGTATATAAAAGAAACACTGTGCAGAAAGACACACTCACAGTTGAAATGAAGGGCTAGAGCAGAGTCTGTTATGCTTCAGTTGAAGTAAAGAAGGCAGGGTAGCAAGTAAGATCTTAGACAAAGCAAAAGCAAAAATGGACATAATGGAAAGAGATAATCAAGGAAATTACATTTTGCTAAAAGGGACTGTGGACAATGAAGTAATATAAAAAATTATAGGGGCGGCTAGGTGGCGCAGTGAGTAGAGTGTCAGCCCTGGAGTCAGAAGGACCTGAGTTCAGATCCGACCTCAGACACTTAACGCACACACAAACAAAAACCTAGCCGTGTGACCTTGGGCAAGTTACTTAACCCCAATAGTCCTCCAAAAAAAAAAAAATTATAGCAAGTTTCTCTAATAAATGCCTCATTTCTCAAATATATACTGAGTCTAGAGCTGAGTAAAATTTATAAAAATAAGAACCACTCCCCAACTGATAAATGGTCACATGTCAATTAAGACAAAGAAATCAAAGCTATCTATTGTCATGAAAAAATGCTCTAAATCACTACTGATTAGAAAAATGCAAATTAAAACAACTCTGAGGTACCACCTCACACCGATATGAAATGACAAACACTATATATGAGGGTATCTGAAAGGGGAAGGGCTTAGTGGTTGGGTAGATTGAGAGTGGAGGGAGCAGGAGACTCCTCCTCAAGAAGGTTGAAGTTGACTAGAGTCTTGAAAAAAGCCAAGGAAAATAATATGTGGAGGTGAAGGAGAACATTCTTGACATAAGGAAAAGACATTGCAAAAGCACTGAGATGGGAGATGAAATGTTATGTTCAAGGAAGTAAACCAGTGTCACGGGGTAATTTCCCAGCAAAAGAAATAGAATTTTGAGTCCTTTGCAAATTCAAATAATTTTTGCATCTTCTGTACCTTCTGTGGCAAACTGAAGCCTGAAGTGAGAAGCACAATGACTTGCTTTCAATCATAACATTTTTAAGTAGAAGGGCCAGGATTCAAGCTCTGGCTTCTGATTTCAATCTTGAAGACTTTTCTACAATTTGTTTTGGCTTCTCCTCTGACTCAGAACAAACATGGAGGCTTCTGAATTTCTTTTGTTTCTAGCTCTCTCCTAGAGTATATTCAGTTCTTGTCCCTTAACCAACAAGCAGCAAGCCCAATAAACTCTTGAGCATTTGATATTATATTATACATTTGATATTATACGTATGTAGACATAGGTTATAGAGCATAAGCAAACAAAATAAAACATAGCCAAAATGTTTTTGACAAAAGGAAAAGATTAATAAAAATGCCTATTTAATTAATAATTTTTGCCTCCCTTCTATAAAGGATTAATTCCTTTTGTGATAGAAATAAAACTTATTACACCAATAGAAAAAAGTTACAGTACTGTGGATAGATTTGGAATTCCCACTGGAGAACAGGTCATCTTTCTCCTTACCTGCTTGCTTTGGAAGGAATCTGCATACTTGCAGGTTCTGGTATATCTGTAGCTTTTTCTGCACAACCTCTCTCAGCAACTAGACCTGAAATATTGTCTGTTTCTAACAACCTTCATTTGGGTTACATCCATTGATTAACAAAAAATGCATAGAAACAATTAGATAATGGTAGCAGCTAGGAAGGTATTAGATAGAGTGCTGAACTTGGAATCAGAAAAATCCGAGTTTGGATTCTGCTGTAGTCACCTACTAGAGGTATGATTCTGAGCAAATCACTTATGTTACATACCTCCTTTTCCTAGTCCTTAGAATGGGAATAAAAATCATACATCCTTCCCAGGGTTTGTTTTAGAGATAAAATGAGATAATATATGTAAAGAGCTTTGTAGCCAATAAAATTATATAGACATATGTTAATGGTTATTGTTATTTTTACTTTAAAAAGAGAACAATTAGAATACGTCCCTCAAGTCTTTAGAAGGTTTAGAAGGAAGTAGTATTAGAGTTATAGGGGAAAATGCTGAATTTCAAGTCAGAGGATAAGGATTCAATAATTAGTTCTACCAGTTACCACACTGGGACTTTGATTAGACCTTTTTAACTTTTTTAGATCCTAGTTTTTCCTTTCTGCAGAATTCCAGCACTGGGCTGAATGAATTTGTAGGCCTCTTATAGTTCTAAATCTATAATGTTATGATGTTGAACCTAAGAAAAATGTTAATTGTTATAATTGGTTATTGTTGCCTTTGTTCTTTTTATAGTGTGAGTTATTTTTTATTGATTGATTAATCAGAGTTTGGATGACTATGTACTCTTGGTACTACTTGCAATTCATTGGAAAGCTGAAATTACTACCTCTCTCTGCCCCTGCACATATCCTTTTGAACTGTGGATTAAAAGGGAGGCAGTGTCATAAAGGACAGATCCCTGGGCCCACTCAGGGTTTGAATCTGACCTTAGTTACTTATTAGGTGAGTGATCCTAGGCAAGTCATTTATCTGGGAATAATGGTCCCTATATCAAAGTTTTTTGAAGATGAATGAAGTAGTGTCAACCTTAAAACGCTATGTAAATGTAAACTTTTACTGTCTCTTTGTTCCCTTCATATGGCACAAATAGGGACATGCAGTGAGTAGTGACTTCTTTCTTATTCTCTCTGATGCGCTGTATCAGAAAGCAGGTCATCACCAACCAGGATTCTCAGATAATATTTTATTTATACCCCTGGGACCAAGGAAAAGTCTTAGCACAGCGTGTGTAGTGGAACAGCTTTAGATATCATGCAGCTGAGATGGCTGACATTGCAACCCTTTCTGGAACAACTGAGTGATTTGGAATTTAAAAGGGGGGACAGGGTATTTAATTGATTTTATTCTGGCGATGTATTGACTTGCAAGGAAATGAGAGTATAACTTAAGGACTCAAAATGGTAAGGAATCCAGGGTCATTGGGCTTAGAAGAGATAGGCTAAAGGGAAGGGATTAAGGTTGACAAGTACGTGTGGGGAGGGAGAAGAGGAAAGGAGAGACACATGGAGATAATAGGAAGGTCTAGAAATGTTCTTGGTGGGGCTCAAGAAAAGAGAAACACAAGCTCACATAATAAAAAGGAGCTGTGAGATCTAAGATGCCAAAAGGGGTCCTAAGTATAAAGAAAATTGGAAATCATTTGCTTGTGACTAGAACTAAGGACTGGGAATTGAGAAAAATAATTCAGGGTTTGCTGTTCCCAACACTTATTAGACCTTTGAAAATTGAGACCTGAAGTGTGTATTTCACAAGGCAGGTTACAGTGTAGGTCAAATAAATGGTTTTGCTTATAAATATGAAATCAAGAACCTTTATTCTTCAGCAGTGAATTTCAAAGTGGCCCTATCCAAGCATATCAGTCTTTTATCTTATATTTTGTTTTTGTCAAAAAATTGTGGCAGTTAGGAAAAAAGAGGCTTCTAATATCCTGCACTGATTTTTTTTTCTAATGTTTACTTCAGTATACTTTGGAAAATACCTGTCTCATAGCTAAAAAGCAGCTTAAGTACCTGACTTTTTGCCTCATTAAGTTACAGTGGTTTGGAAGTTGGACAATGGAAGACTGTAAAATGTATGGTATCGGGGTGGCTAGGTGGCTCAGTGAGTAAGAGCGCCGGCCTTGGAGTTGGGATGACCCAGGATCGAATCCGGCCTCAGAAAATGAGCACCCACACATAAATAATAGTTACTTAACCCCAATTGCTTTAAAAATGTATGGTATCATCAGTGATTGTTTGCATGTACATTGGCTAGGTCACTTATGTAATATCTCCAAACTTTGGAACATTTAAATAAATTATAGTTGAGTTCATTCAGTAAACCTTTGTTAAGTGCCTGCTGTAGGCAAGACACTGAGGTCAATCCTAAAGATACAAAGACAAATATGAGAGTTCCCGTAGCTTGTATTCTACTGGAGGTGAGAGGGAATATGTGCACAACATTCCAATTTTATGATTCTATAAATAGGGGATAGAAGGTGGGTGTGGATCATGAAAAGTTTTGTGTGGGAGGTGGCACCTGAGCTGATCCTTGAATGCAGGTTGATATAAAAATGGGCATTCTATATTGGGGGATATTGAATGAGAAGACCTGGAGTTTGGAGATAAAAAGTTGAGTTTGGGGAATAACTAAGGGTTCAATTTGGGTTGAACAGAAAATTTGTGTATGTGGAGTTGGGGGGGGGGTTCTGGAAAGTCAGGTTGAAGCTAGATTGTGAAAGGCTGAGGGGCTTATATTTTTATCCTTAACACAGTGAAGAGCAACTGAAGATTTTTGAGAAGAGGACCAACATCATCAGACCTGTGTCTTAACCATGTGGAAAATGGAATAAAGAAAGGAAGATTGGTTAGGAGTGCACTGTAATATTCCAAGTGAGAACTGATGAGAAACTAGGGTAGTGGCTAAGTAGGAAGAAAGGCTTGATATGAGAGATTTTATGGATGTAGAATTGACAGAAATCATCTACTAACTAGATATTGGGGGTGGAGGTAAAATAGATACAGGAGTTGATGTATTTCCAAGGTTGTGAATTTCTATGACTACATGGTTTGATGGTGACTAGATGGTTGGGTGACTACATGGTTGGATGTTGACTAGATGGTTGTTGGAATATGGATTCATCCAATTTCCCAAATTTAAGCTAAATATTGCACTGTGCTTTTGGCCATGATTCACCCGATATATAATGTTCTGAATTTAGACCATACGAGCAAAACTAATATTCATGAATTTGACAAAATAAAGAGAGTTAAACATTTCTTGAGATCATGAATAGCCTTCTGAAACATAAGGCAAAAAAGATGACCTTGTGGATACCTAGGAAGGAAAATGGAGGGCTCACATATCAGGTATGACCTATCTAGCTTATTTGCCTATGGTGTTGGTGCTTGCCTATGAATAATTTAAATTTCCTGAGAGCAGCAAGAGATGGAACTAGAAATTAGGAATATGTTCACAATAAATAACTTAAGTTGCAATAATCCAGGCAAGAGACAATGAGGGTCCAGTAAAGTGTAAGTGTTAGGAATGGAAATCAGCATGGATGTGAGAGATGTTGAGGATGAATTGACTAGACTTAGCAAGTTGCTGGATGGGGATGAGTGAGAATGAAGAGTATCTGGGCTAACTAACCCTGTGTTGACCAAACTGGATGACTAGGAGAATGGTAGCACTCTACATAAAAACAGGGACATCAGGAGGAGGATTGGTTTCAGGGAATGATAATATGTTGTTTTGGACCTAATTGTTTTGTACATAGATAGGAGCTAAATTTATGGAAGCTGTTAAGATTGCTAAAATTGCTAAAACAGAAAATCCCTTATAATAAGGGATCATTGTGTGCAGTAGCTAAAATTATCATTATATAAGCAATGTCAGGCTAGTTGAAACTGTACAGGTAAGTGGGGGCCTGGTTACATTGGAGATAGTGTTTTCCAAAATAGAAATTCGATAAGACAGTGACTCTTGTTGAGCTGTGATTTTTTTTGTTCTCTCTCTCCCTCCCTCCTTCTCTCTTTCTCTCTCTCTCTCTCTCTCTCTCTCTCTCTCTCTCTCTCTCCCCCCCTCTCCTCCTCCCTCTCTCCCTTCTTCCCTCTCTCCCTCCCTCATGCATGTTATTATCAGTTTCTGTTGTTCTAGGAAGGATAACTGACTGATATTAAAAAAAATTCAGAATCAGGTGGGCTATAGTGACAAGAAGTGTGAAACTCAGTGCACAGTTGGACATTCTCAGCTTCGTGAACTGAACAAGGAGGGCAAGCTTTAATAGATGATAGTAACCCAGAAGCCTGCTGCCTCTGAAAACTAATTACTGTAATCCACTTACTATAGGAATGGACAAAGTGGCAATTGTTTGTTTTTTTAAAAGAAAAAAGTATCCCTCAAAATATTTAACCCTCTTATTTAAAAAATGTTAGCATCAATTTCCTCTCCTTCCTCCCCCATAGCAAATCTTGACAATCTGTACTAGAAAATGGAAATGTAAGCAACTCCTATCTAGAAAAACCAATTAATACCCTTTCTAAAGTAGAACCTATGTTTTCTAAACAAAATTGGCCACCTGAAATGATGTAGTACAGATAGAAGGTGGGGAAATAACACTCATTTAATAGAACAATATAATAGTTTGTGCTGACGGAGCAGTGGTAGCAGCCCTTCTTTCTGCCGCACCCCATAATTCCTTGTAAATTGTCAATCCAGCTCCTATACACCACCCCAGCTCACCCAAGTCCCCAGAAATTCATATGTGTCCAAGAACTGTGTGAGGAATCATGTATCAAGGTTGCTCATTATATCTGTTTTAAAATCAGCATCAAGTCTTAAATGTACTGGTTTTGTGAAGTATACAACACTTGGAAAAGAATCAGCATTAGTAGCATAACACCATAGGTAAACTGGTTTTTGAAAATACATTTTGAGATGTTTTAAAATTACTGTATGATTTGAAAGCTAGTGCATCAGAGATTTGTGGGGATGGATCTTAAAAGAGTTTTCGTTCACTCCTTACTCTACAGTAAATTATTTCTTTAGGGGATGTTAGTTCACCAATCCAATTACAAGTCTAAGCATAGATAAACTAAGCATACTTTCCCCAGCTATTTGAGGGGGTTTTGGTGTTTTAGGGATGTTTAGATTAAGCTAAACCCACATTTCCTGTTCAGGATTGGTTCCTATTACCGTGGACTGCTTGTAGATCAATAGATTTCTGGTTGTTCAAATCCAGTGTGGGACTGACTGAGACACCAGAAGTAGTTAGACGTAGTCACTTTGGCAAGGATTTCACCTAAATTAATGTGAATGGTAGTTAGGATTGAAGACAAGTGTAAGTGGTTGTCAGAACAAAGCAGCTGTCACCTTGGTGAGTTAAATAATGTGTGGCATTCTAGTGCCATGTTGTTACATTGGATTTAGAAACTGGTCATAAGATAAAGGTGAATACTGAAGTACAGGTGGGAAGTCAAGTGCTAATTTCCCATTTTGGGAAAAGTCAATCACATTTATTTAGGCTTTCCAGTGCAATATTTAATCTACTTCTGACCTAGGACGATAGAATTTCCTAACTGATAAATTATCACCTAGACTGAGTTATATATTTGAACAACAATGTTATTCCTTCAGTACATTAAAATTAATTTTATAAAATCTAGCTTGTCAGAAATATTTAAAATATGTCCTTACCCCATTATTTAGATGTTGTTATCCATCCTACAGAGGCAGCTAGATGGTTTAGTGAATAGAAAGCTAGACCTGTATTTAGGAAGCCCCGACTTCAAATATGGTCACAGTTACTAGCTATGTGACCTTGGGCAAGTCACTTAACTTCTGTTTGTCTTAATTCACTGGAGAAGGAAATAGCAAACCACTCCAGTATCTTTTCCAAGAAACCCCCCATGCTTAGTGTGGTCTAGAGGCTCACAAAAAGAACAATAATCCATTCTGTGAATACTGTTTTATGCCTGTTGAGACTGAGCAATTACTTTAAGAAGGGTTCTGATGATCCTGGAGTTGATATTTAGAGACAATTCTCATTTATAGGGTGCAAAGTATTAACTATTTTTCTAACTACTGTAAATGATCTAAGGTGCTGAAAGGTACTTAAATGAGTTACTAGTGTGAGTATGTCTTAAGCATATACTTGAATTTGGCACTACAAACTTTTTATTCTAAAAATAATAATTTTTCTTTATTTTTGTTTGTTTGGTCTTTTGCATCACATTTATTCCTCCAACTCAGGTTTCCCCTCTACCCCCTTACAATCCTTAATGTTCTTCAAACATCAGCTCATGCTACTGGATGAAACCTTTCCTGACCTTCCTCACTGCCAGTGTCCTCCATCCCTCATTTCTTTTTTCATTTTGTATATACTTATATAAAGCCATTATAGAATGCATAGGGCATGGGCCACATACCCTAAAAAAGGATAACTCTTGTTCCCTCACCTTCCCAAAAGAATTAAACTTGTCTCCTACCCTAACAACTCTTTAAATTTGTTTTCTAATGCCTTAGCCAGGCCTACATTAAATTTGAATGACCAGAAATCCATTAATCTTTTTTTTAAAAAAGTTATTAATAGTCCACAGTAACAGAAACTTCCTAGGGAGGACCAATGGTAGTACTCCCATAGGATATGCATGTAAAACCAGGATACCTTTTACCCATACTTCTGATGTTCATATTATCTCTCTTTATGGAATGTAATCCCTTTGAAGGAAGTGACTATTTTCTTTTTGTCTTTGAATCCCCGGAAATTAGCATAATGCCTGGGAGAAAATATATATTTATTAAATGTTGGGTGATAGATTTAACAAAGAATTTATTTTAAGCCTAGTTCATCAAAACCAACTGATACATCAACCATAAAATAACTATATATTCAATGTTCCACACCCTAGTTCCCCACCTTTCCTTTTTAACAAAAAAAATGGAGATGGACTTTTTTATCTCCCCTGAGGGGTCAAGTTTGGTCATTATAGTTGTACTGAAGCTTATTTTATTTTTTGTTATGTTGTAATCATTGTTTTTCATTGTATGTATTGTTTTTATGATTATATTTCCTTTACTTTGAATTTATTCATATGTCTTCCCTTATTCCTCTGAATTTCTCATATTTGCCATTTCTTATTGCCCAGTAACATTCCATACAGTTGTATACTTCAGTATGTTTAATTATTTCCCAACTGATGATCACTTATATGGTTTTCAATTGTTTGATGACCTCCAAATGTTTAATATAAATATATATATGTATGTGTGTATATGTATATATGTATACACATGCACATGTATATGTTTGTATATAAATGTATGTGTGTACATAGTATATATGGGAACTTACCTCCATAGAGATAAATGAATAGAAGTAGTTAAGGAATATGAAAATATTTTTTAAATATTCTAAATTGGTTTACACAATTGTTGGACTTATTCCCAGCACTAGCTAATAATGTAATGGTGTGCCTGTTCTCAAACAGCTACGGCATCACTGATAATTTCAGTCACTTGTCATTTTAGCCAATTCTTGCTGGAGAATTAAAGCAGAAGAATCTCTACATTCTCCATTGTAAAATTAAATTTAGTAGGGGCGGCTAGGTGGCACAGTGAGTAAGAGCACCAGCCTCAGAGTTGGGATGACCCGGGATCGAATCCAGTCTCAGAAAATGAGCACCCACACATAAATAATGACTAGCCGTGTAACCTTGAGCAAGTTACTTAACCCCAATTGCTTTAAAAAAAAATTAAATTTAGTAAATGGCTCCTCTATAAATTTGACTCATTTGGAAAGTTAACAGATAACCCAAATAATAGACTAACATAACGAATAGCAAAGTAAACATACAGCAAACTAATTTCAGTACACAGGCCCTGAAATCTTTCTCGTGGTACCCCTCTGGATAGGGACATAAAATTCAAAACTCAGATGTATATAAACACACACGCGGTCATACAATGAAGCAAGCTTACAATATTCCCTCCCATTATTCATACATTTTTGTTTGTTTTTGCTAAGATATTACATAGACTCAGAAATGAATATTTCTGGATTTGAGATTATGAAATATCACAGGGACTAGAATTTAGATGGTGAATGCTTATGGGAAAGGGCCAATGGCTTTATTAACTCTTCACTTCATGCTTCTGTTCTTGGGGATTTCCACATGTTATTGATGATGATAATGAAGATAGAAACCTTTTAGAAATTTTGTCAACTGTATTTTTATATTATATACATGATTTTCTTGAACATAGAGAGTATTTTTGGAGGCCATACTTAAGGATATTATTATTTCACTTTTCCTTATTGTATTGTGTGAATCCTTGAAAACAACCTTAGTTCATGTAACATGGTGATGGTTCTGTCATTTCTGTCACGTCTGACTCTTTGTGATCCCATTTGGTGTTCTCTTGGCAAAGATACTGGAGTGGTTTGCCATTTCTTTCACCAGCTTATTTTACAGTTGAGGAAATTGAAGCAATCGGGATTAAGTGTGCCTAGGGTCACAGAATTAGTAAGTGTCTGAGGCCAGATTTGAACTCAGGAAGAAGAGTTTTCCTGACTCTAGGCCTTGAACTCTATCCACTGCAGGTATTGGTGATAAATGTTTCATATTTTCCAGCATTCATACATTGAAGATACTCTGCAGGAAATTTTTTGCTTGCCATTCCTTAGGAATTGTAAATAGTAATTCTTTCCCCTGGGTAGAGCACCTGGCAGCTCATTCTATGAGAGTGGTGAAAGGTGGGCCTCAGGGAAAGGACATAATGGCAATGAGACGAAAGGGAAAGCATTTCAGAGCTGATTTTGTCACTGAGAAGCATGGGTCAAGGCATGGACATAGTGAGGAAGTAGACCCAGGATACAAGTGCAGAGTATAACCCAAGTTGGTTACATTTCTTCACACGACTATATTTACTTCCTCATCATTTATTTGCTAGCAAAGTCACTAATGAAATCACACAAACTGCTACATTTCCCAAACTCCTAATAGTCCTGAGGCATTGCTCACAGTTGACACTACTGTTCTCCAGGAGAGCAGCAATTGCTAACTAGTAATACCACCTTTGGAAGATTTCCAACTTTTAAATTAGACCTTTGAACATCTAGGAAAACCCTGAATATGATTCCATAAATGCAATCCCCAAGGCATAAGAGTGATTTAACAAAACCTCACTTCCCCATGTCAACATTGCAATATATTGTAAAGTGAGAGGGAGGTTTGACCTTGACCTCATATTCTTGAACTCTTGAGAGTACCTGGAATAGTATGGAGCAGGGAGATTGGGGCGGGGAAGAGACTTCTTCTTTTTCATGACCTGGATAAAATGCCTAGTGAACCTCAGATATATGGAGGCAAGAACTCTCCAATGTATACAGTGACATAGTAACTCAAAAAAATGAGTGTGAAAAAGTGAGAATTCTGAAGGATTGGTAATTTGGTGAGGGTCAGGGTACCTGGAACTAACCATTCTCTTCCAGGCTTTGATTATTCCTTTGCACACAAAAATCACAAGGGATTTTTGTTAATATTGTACAGGTCGACATTTGTAACAGCATTATATGTAAGCTTTTTAAGAATTTTGATTTATATAAAAACAAATAAAAGTCTGGCACAATGTCGCATACATAGTAGGAATTAAATACTAAATATTTATCAATTTAGAAAAAATGGGGCTAAAATGAGCCAGGTTCATACAATTCCTGGTTTTAGATTTTATGTGGAAATTAGCTCAGTAATTCACCATTGTAAAGGCTTGCAAGGTTCCCCATGCAGATACTTATTATAGAGCATAAATCATGGAGGCAAATCAATGCTATATGGAATCATGTTCTGTGTCTGATCTGGTGTCTGCCTAGTGCATTTAGGGCCCCAAATTCAGTGTTTTTCTAACCATTAATTCTCCAACAATTAAAGGGACTGCTTAATAAGTTTGTGAATGGTCCATCACTTGTTTTTCAGTCGTTTCAGTCATGATGCATCGTGTCTGACTATTCTTGATCCCATTTTGGGGTTTTATTTGCGAAGATACTGGAATGTTTGCCATTTCCTTCTCCAGCTCATTTTATAAATGAGGAATTGAGGTAAAGAGAATTAAGTGACTTCTCCAGGGTCACATACTTAAGGTCCTGAGGCTGGATTTGAATTTAGGAAGATTAGTCTTCCTGACTTCAAGCCCAACACTCTATTCACTGCGCCACCTAGTTGCCCAGCCCAAGGGAGAGTGAACTTCTGTTAAATAGATGTTGTAGAGAGGATTCCTGAATTGTGTGAGAGATTAGCCCTCTCCAGTCACTTTGAAGCCTGAGACTCTATGGCATCCTGTTGGTCTTCTGCTAGGAGCACCACTAAAATCTTAGAAATCTTTTTAGCATTAAAGTTCAGCCTAAATGCTGTTTCCATACTTCTGCTATGTGTATTATTTGCAAAACAATTTTTCCTTATTACTGTTATCTATATTATATCTATCTATCTTATCTATCTATTCAGTGCTTCTGGTATTAGTTATCACTAAGGAAGGCTATATACTACAAGTACCTTAGGTTCCTGTGTTTCTGACATCATTAGTGTCATTACTGTTGCTGATGATTCTATGGACCTGCTCATTTTGTTACACAGTATATTATTTTTACTGTCATTTTCAGGAATAAGATTTTATGGAATTTCATCCTCTTGGGTTTTGACATATCTATAGTTTGTCATGATCGGTCTCCTGGGTAACCACTGCAATACTTAAACATCTTCAAATACATTCTCTTCTCTTGCACTTCTATAGGAAAAAAAAAGGAACATCTGTGTAATTGATTTGTGAGAAATATTTCCCGGTAATTTTTTTTTCCTCCAGTTGCCAGATATATGTAAAAATTCGTAAACCGGCGTAGGATATATCATATCCAAAAGCTTCCTTTCATAAGTTTTCATTGTAATACTATGTCTTTGTTTAGGAAATCAGGAGATTTTATAGAATGATGATTAGGTTCTATAAGATGTCTGCTCTTTCTGGGCAGCTAGGTGGCATAGTGGGTAGAGTGTGAGTTAAAATTTACCTGGAGACATTTATTAGCTGTATGACCATGGGCAAGTCACTTGTCCTCTGTCTGCCTCAGTTTCCTCATTTGTAAAATTAGGATAATAGCAGCTACTTCACTGGGATCTTGTGAGGATCCAATGAGATAATATTTGTAAAGTGCTTTGCAAAACTTAAAGCACTATATAAATGCTAGATATTATTACTGTTATAATCATTATTATTGAAACTACTCTATAGTGAGAAAAATTCAATTTAAGGCAAATTTGTTATTAATTGAATGTTAATGAAAAAGTTCAGGGTTTGTAAAGCATTATAAAATGCTAGTTGTTGTGCTATTCTTGTTGTTGAAGTTAACCTAATTGCCTAGAACAAAAAGGGATAGTCAAATAAATTATCATTTGCTACTTAAGCATATTTATTCATGATGATGATTCTTGCCTTGGAACCACTTAATTTAATGGAGATTAAAAATGCCAGAAAAGGAAGAGAAAAAAAGGGAAAAAAATCAGTATAAAAATGTATCATTTTGCATCCCAGGAAGATGCTAGTTTAATAGGAAATGTTCATTCACCTGGGATAGAGTAAGGAAACTCAAGATGAAAATGCTACAGAATTTAATTTAAGATCATACTTCTAAAATTCTTAAGTCTCAAATAAGCATTACAACATGAGTCATTTGTGTCAATAAAATATGTACAACATTCCTGTCTAGGGACATTATGACTATCATCCCTGTTTCCCAGATGACACTGACCAAATTGGAAACTGAATTTATATGTTTTGCCTTCCAAGGTAGTGGTTTCTGCCTATGGCTATATTGTCCCTTCACGATTTTTTTTAAAAGTAGTTTTGATTGTCCAATATATTACTTTTTAAAATCTTGAAAACAATAGCTGTATAGAGTTCCCTTGTTGGTAGGGAGAGTTTCCCCAGCACTAATGGTACACAACTGCAAGTAATGCATCATTTTGCATCCCAGGAAGATGCTAAATATAATGCTAGTTTACTTTAATAGGAAATGTTAATTCTCCTGGGATAGAGTATGCCTACCCTTAGGGCTTTTTCCTGGATGGAGACATTGCAGATAAAATATGATATTTATTTTGTCACAGGAAGGTGAAATCTAATGGGAAAGTTAACTTTAGAGAAACGTCAAAAATGGAAAGTAGATGCAGAATAATTAGGTTGTTCTTAAATGCAAAATGGTACAGGTTGAAAGAACGTCTTTTCAACATTGGGCCAATGGAGCCAGCAGTGCGGGTGAAATCCTGGTCATTAGAAAAGCCTGTTTTCTTTTTTTCAAATGCTTTGTTAACTTCTGGTTCACATCATTCATTTCCACCAGATTTTGAGTTACAATTTTTCCCCGTTTTCCCCCTACCCACCACCCCAGAATAGCAGTCCCACAGGATATCTCCTCCTCCAATCTGCTCTCTCCCATATCTTTTTCCCATTCCCCTCGGACTTTTCCAGTAGGGCAAGTAGGCACACAATCTCTGTGCCCCAAAGCCTGCACATCTTATCTCCCAATTACATGCAAAATAGTATTAATAATAGCATTTATATATATTTGAAACATTGAATATTAAAACTTCGAATTCCAGATCCATTCTCTTCCTCCCTTGTCACCTACTCCCACTGGGAATATAAGCAATTCAGTGTATGTTGTACATGTATAGCTATGCAAAACATTACCATAGTAGGTATCTTGTAAAAGACTGTCTATATTTCCCTCCCACCCATCCCACCCCCATCTGGTCCATTCCCCACTTTGATACTGTCCCTCTTCAAAAGTGGGTGCCTCCAACCTCCCCTCTCCCCATCCTGCCCTCCCCTCCATCATTCCTCTTCTCATCCCCCTCCCCCTACTCTCCTACATGATGAGATATCCCATTTAGTATGTATGTCATTCTCTCCCTGAGCCAAATTCAGTGAGAATGTGGTTTTACCTTTTTGCCTGCCTGTTCTTCCCCTCCTTGCAACCACTTCCCCTTGCCTCTTCTACATAAGATAGTTTACCTCCCCTGCCTCTCCCCATCTCCTCTTGCCACTTTCCTCTCTCACCTCATAAATTCACCCCTTAAGTATCATCCCTTCCCTGTACCCTCTATCCATGTATACCTGTAAACATATATATACACACATTCACATATGTATTCATATGCCCATATACACTTCTTCAGCTATTTTCATATTGAGAAAGGTTTTTTCAGTCACAGTTATTGTTTTTCCATGTAGGAATGTAAATAGTTCAACTTTGATAAGTTCCTTTTGATTTCTTTTCCCTGTTTACCTTCTCATGCTTCCCTTGCCTCTTGTATATGAATGTCAAATTTTCTATTCAACTCTGGTTTTTTCCTCAAGAATGCTTGAAAGTCCTCTATTCCACTGAATGACCATATTTTCCCCTGAAACAAGACACTCAGTTTTGCTGGGTAGGTGATTCTTGGTTTTAATCCCAGATCCTTTGCCCTCCAGGAATATCATATTCCATGCCCTTCTATCCCTCAGTTTAGAAGCTGCCAGGTCCTGTGCTATTCTTATTATGTTTCCACAATATTGAAATTGTTTCTTCCTGGCTGCTTGTTGAATTTTCTCCTGGATCTGGGAATTCTGGAACCTGGCTATAATTTTCCTAAGAGTTTTCTTTTGGGGATCTTTTTAGGAGGTGATCTGTAGATTCTTTCAACCGCTATTTTGCCCTCTGGGTCTAAAACATCAGGGCAATTTTCCTTGAGAATTTCTTGAAGGATGGTTTCTAGGTTCTTTCTTTGATTATGGTTTTCAGGTAGTCCAATAATTTTTAGATTATCCCTCCTGGATCTATTTTCCAGGTCAGTGGTTTTTCCATGAGATATTACACATTGTCTTCTATTCTTTCATTTGTTTGGATCTGCTTAATAGCATCTTGATTTCTCATAAATTCACTAGCTCCATTTGCACCAGTCTAATTCTGAAGCAATGAATATCCTCAGTGAGCTTTTGAGATTCTTTTTCCATCTGGCAAATTTGGCTTTTTAAGGCATTCTTCTCTTCATTGCCTTTTTGAGCCTCCTTTGCCATTTGAGTTAGTATGTTTTTTAAGATGTTATTATCCTGTCAGGCTGTTGACTCTCATTTCATACTTTTTCCTGCATCTGTCTCATATCTCTTCCCAATTTTTCCTCCACTTCTCTTATTTGTTTTTTAAAATCCTTCTTAAGGTCCTCTATGGCCTGCAACCAGCTCGTATTTTCATTTGGGGCTTTTGGTGCAGGTATTCTGACCTCCCAATCCTCCTCCTGTTCCATACTTCAATCCTCTTTGCCCCTAAAATAGGAGTCTAATGTTGCATTTTTCTGTTTCTTTTGTTTCCTTTGCCTAGCCATGTTGCCACTTAATTATCTAACTTTTGGTCTTGTTGCCACCAGACAGGGGTGCTTCTGTCCCAAATGTTGGGCTCTTCTCATCTGCCCTCCCTGAAGCCACCACACACTCTGGCAAGCTGGTCACACACCCCAAGACCTCCACCCCAGACCACAATCCAGATCCAAGAACGTTAGAGCAAGAGTGATTACCCCCAAGACTGATCGCTGGATCCCCCTACAATCCACAGGCCAGGAGCTGAAGCAATACATTACCATAGTGTGTGTGTGTGTATATATGTATATATATATATATATATACACACATATATATATATACATATATATGTATATATAATATATATACATATATATGTATATATAATATATATACATATATATGTATATATATGTATATATATACACTATATATATACATATATATGTGTATATATATGTATATATATATATATATATATAGTCTTTTACTATATATATATATACACTATATATATATATAGTAAAAGACTGACTATATTTCCCTCTCTATCCTATCCCACCTCCCACTTATTGTATTCTCTACTTTGGTCCTGTCCTTTTTCAAAAGTGGGTGCTTCCAACTTCCTTCCCCTCCCCAACCTGTACTTCCTTCCATCATCCCCCCTCTCATCCCCTTTTCCCCTACTCTCCTGTAGGGTGAGATACCCTATTTAGTGTGTAAGTCATTCCCTCCCTGAGCCAAATTCAATGAGAATAAGTTTGACCCATTCCTTTTGCCTTCCTGTTCTTCCCCTCCGTTGTAACCTTTTCCCCTTCCCTCTTTTATATGAGATAGTTTACCCCATTTTATCTCTCCCCATCTCCTTTCATCATATTCCTCTCTCACCTCTTAATTTCACCTTTTTAGTATCATCCCTTCCTATTAAATTGGTCCTGTGCCCTCTATCTATGTATACCTGTAAACATATATATATATATATATATATACATATATATATATATATACATGTGTTCACATATGTATTCATACGCCCAATATACCCTCTGATATAGACTATCTGTAGGAATGTAAATAGTTCAACTTTGATAAATTCCTTATGATTTCTTTTCCCTGTTTACCTTCTCATGCTTCCCTTGCCTCTTGTATATGAATGTCAAATTTTCTATTCAACTCTGGTTTTTTCATCAAGAATACTTGAAAGTTTTCTATTCCACTGAATGACCATATTTTCCCCTGAAACATGGTACTCAGTTTTGCTGGGTAGGTGATTCTTGGTTTTAATCCCCCTCCTTTGACCTCTGGGATATCATATTCCAGGCCCTTCGATCCCTTAGTGTAGAAACTGCCAGGTCCTGTGCTATCCTGATTGTGTTTCCACAATATTGAAATTGTTTCTTCCTGGCTGCTTTTAATATTCTCTCCTTGATCTGGGAATTCTGGAACCTGGCTACAATATTCCTAGGAGTTTTCTTTTGGGGATCTTTTTCAGGAGGTGATCAGTGGATTCTTTCAACCTCTATTTTTGCCCTCTGGTTCTAAAACATCAGGGCAGGTTTCCTTGAGAATTTCTTGAAAGATGATGTCTAGGTTCTTTCTTTGATCATGGCTTTCAGGTAGTCCAATAATTTTTAAATTATCTCTCCTGGATCCATTTTCCGGGTCAGTGGTTTTTCCCGTGAGATATTTCACATTGCCTTCTGTTCTTTGATTTGTTTGAATCTGTTTATCAGCATCTTGATTTCTCATAAAGTCACTATTTATACTATTCTTAAGAGTTACAAATATCTTTGTGTGTAGGGATGCAAACAGTTTTGTTCTGTTGAATTCCTTCTGTATTCTTTTCATTTTTTATCTGTTTATACTTCTCTTGGGTCTTGATACTGAATGTCAGATTTTTGGTTTTCTTCTGGTCTCCTTATGAAGTCTTGAAATCCTTCTATATCATTGAATGACCATTTTTTCCTCGATATGTTATGCTTAATTTTGCCAGGTAAGTGATTCTTAATTGTAGTACTAGCTCCTTTAGGATGCAAAGTACAATTTTAAGTTTAATCTTAATTATTAACATTTTCTCCATCACTTTCTTCAATCTAGACAATCAACAAAACAATAAGTCAATTGAATGCAATATCATGTTCCATGACCCCTGATCCTTTAATGTTGCATCTGTCAAGATCCTGATTGTGACTCCCTAATATTTGAATTGTTTCTTTCTGGACACTTGTAGTATTTTTTTTTCTTTGACTTGATAGTTTTGAAATTTGGCTGTAATGTTCCTTAGGATTTTTATTTTGGGATCTCTTTCCTAAGGTAATTGGAGGATTCCTTCAATGCCTATTTTGCCCTCTGGTTCCATGATATCAGAGCAGTTTTCCTTGAAAATTTCTTGATAGATACTGTCCAGTCCTTCCTTTTGATTATGGCTTTCAGATAGTCCAATGATTCTGCTACTGTCTCTCCTGAATCTATTTTTCAGTTCAGTTTGTTTTTCCCATGAGTCATTTTGCATTTCATTCTATTTTTTTTCATTCTTTTGAATTTGTTTGATTCATGATGTCAGATAGAGCCACCATTTTTCTCTTGCCCAATTCTAACTTCTAATGTGTTGTTTTCCTCAATTAGCTTTTGAACTTTCATTTCCATTTGACCAATTGTGTTCTTTAAGGAGTTATTTTCTTCAGTGGATCTTTGTAGCTCCTCTTCCATTTAGCCAATTCTTTTTTTGTCAGTTTTCCAAACTAAGGTTTTTTTTTTCATAATTTTCTTGCAGCACTCTCATTTCTTTTCCCCATTTTTCTTCTACCTCTCTTATGTGATTTTTAAACCCCTTTCTGAGCTCTTCTGTGAGCTCTTTCTGTGCTTGAGATGACTTCCTGTTTTCTTCGGGGTTTTGCCAATAGGTGTTTTGATATTATTATCCTCTTCTGAATTCATCTTGGTCTTCCCTGTCACCATAATAACTTTCTATGGTCAGATTTTTTTTTGTTATTTTCTGTTCATTTCCCCACCCCCTTTGTTGGTCTTTTTCCTTTCTTTTAAATTTGAGCTCTGCTTATGCGGTGGAAGAAGTGAAACAAAAAGCAGTAAGTAGCTTACTTAAGAAGTTAGAGGGTTGCCTAGGTAATAAATATAGAGTTCACAATTAAGCCCTCAGATTCCAGACTAAATGGCCATTTCATTATGCCATCAAATCTCAAGGAGTCTCCAACTTAGATTATTTATCTCTGCTGCCTTGCTTTCCTATAGCCTAGGCCCTTACGTGGTAGAACCTAAGACATTTTCTTACTTCTCCTTACCTTAGGTGATCTCCCTTGATTTGACCACAGGTAGACCTTAATTAGAGTTCTAACTGGAATCTCTCATGTCTAGATGAATTAATTCCTACACCTAAGTTCCATCCAGACCTTGCTTGCTTTTTCCGCCCCTGTTGTTATATAACCAGAAGTAGGACATCCAGTTCCTTCTTCCGTTCCTATAACTCTTAATTAATCTTGTGTCTTTTCAGATATATAAACATTAGATTATAGGTTTTCTTGAAATGGAAATTCATTGCTTTATGTTGAATCCTCTTGTTTTCTTGTATATAGTGTTCTTCCATTTCTTTTCATATTTTGTATTTCAGTTTAAAATAAATCTAAAAACTAAAAAAAAGATACAGAAGCATATTTAAAAACAAAGAGGCTTCTGTTGACAGAAGTTTACCTCCATTTGTTTTGAACTCCTAGTTATCTACTAGGGGACTGTTTATCATAGAATTGAGGTGAAATTTTTCAAGGTAATATTATGTCCAAACCATGGATTTTTTTTTTTTTTCTTTTGCTACCTTAGAATGTTGATCACATTTTGTTTTCATCTAGTAATGGGTTTAATTCATTTTGTCAGAAAAAAATTATTTATATGAAGACTAAAGTAATGAGTGTTTCAAAGAGAAATATTCAAAGTTATTTTGGTAATTTGTGCATTTCAGCATGTGCAGAAGAGCATTAAATACATGCAGGTTACTCTTCTTGACAGGATAAAGAAGTTATGTGTGTGAAATGTCCCAACTGTATTACTGGAAAGTAAACACAATTTATTATCCTAGTTTACTCTCCCCTTTGTCATTCTTTGGTAGACAACATTAGGTTAAGATGGATATTTTGCCTATGGTATTATGTTATATAAATATCTCCTATATTTTGTTCTTATGAAAATATTAAATCATTTGAATAACAGCTTTCTGGTTTCACGTGGGTAGGAAAAGGCCCAAGGTTGCAGTGAATGTTTAAACAAAACACTGTATGAGTGGTGGAATAGCTAGCTTTACACTTGAAAATGGAATATTCTAATTAAAGTTGTGAAAAGGAAGGATCAGCTATTACTTCTTTATAATAATATCCTTTTGAGCTGAATAACTGATAGGTAACTACTTTTTCTTTTCATTGTTATCAAACGACCCTACTTAAATTGGCATAGACCTGTGGTCTTAATGATATTTTTAATAGAGTAATTTATATTCCTTGTTAGAAGAAAGGAGATTCTTGGTAATGCAATTACTTGAGAATATATGGAGATATTTTCAAATTTGTTGATAAACATACTTTAAGAAAACTTATTCCACAGGGTAGAATTATAGAAGAGCACACTGATTATACATATTTTTTATACTTTTTGAAAAGTCTCTGATCCATTTAACATACTTTGTGTTCACTTTTTATGAATAGGACATTGTGGTAGGCATTGGTGGAATGGTAAAAAATAATAAGGTGATGACTCTACCAACATGTGGGGGAGATAATAGTAATAAGTGTGTGTGTGTGTGTGTGTGTGTGTGTGTGTGCGTGTGTGTGCGTGTATATAGTTTTAAGATTTGCAAAATGCTTTACTTAATGTCATTTGATTCTTACAACATTCCTGTGAGGTAGATGTTATTCATATCTCTGTTTCACAGATGAAGGGACTGAGGCTGAGATAGGTTAAGTGATTTGCCTAGTATCACACAACAGTAAGGCCCTGGGGCAGTATTCAAATTCATGCCCTCTTGACTATAAATCCAGCCTTTTGTTCATTGTCCTCCTACACACATATACAAGAAACTGCAATACAAAGTAAAATGTAAAACTATGAGCGAGGCAAACAATGTGCTATAATAGTTCACAGAAAGGGGGAAAAATCTTCTGACTGAAAGGTTTCAGGTAAACTATGAAGGAGCCAAGATTTGGTCTGGACCTTGAAAGATGGTTAGTATTTTGACAGGCAGAGAAAGGGAAAAGAATTCTAGGGATTTGAAACCAGCATGAGCAAAAACAGGGAACAGGGAAGTTATATTAGGTATTCAAAGGGTAGCTAGTAGAGCTTGCCCAAATGACATTCTTATGAGCTGGTATGTTATTGGAACAGCAGATTGAAGCCATTTTGTATTAGGTCTCGAATGCAAGGCCAAAAAGTTTATTTAAATCTTAAATTTGGGCGAGAGATAAGGACTGGAAAGAGTATTTGGAATCATTTATATAAAAATGAGGCCATCTCAGTGGCCCAGTGGATAGCATACTGGGCCTAGAGTTAGGAAGCCCTCATCTTCCTGACTTCAAATCTGATCTCAGATACTTACTAGCTGTGTGACCCTGGGCAAGTCATTTCACCCTAATTTGCTTCTGTTTCTTTATCTATAAATGAGATGGAGAGGGAAGTGATAAACTATTCTAGTATCTTTTCCAAGAAAACCCCAGATGGGGTCATAGAGAGTCAGACATGACTGAAAATGACATAACACCAAGAAGTTAACTTATGATGGTTGTCAACATAGGAGTAGATAAGATTAGCATTATGGAATCAGGGATAGAAAGAGAAAAATTCTAAAGACAGAGACTTGAAAGAATGGGGTGAAGTGCCCCAGAACATGCTAGAGCAGGGAGGAGAACCAGAGTTGTTTGAAGCTCAGTATAACCAATGTAAGATTTTTCAGTATATAATCAAAACAATAGGTGTAAGAAATTTATTTGAGGTGGTGGCTAGGTGGTGCAGTGAATAGAGCACCAGCCCTGGAGTCAGGAGGACCTGAGTTCAAATACAGCCTCAGACACATAACACAAAACTGTGTGACCTTGGGCAAGTCACTTAACCCCAATTGCCCTGCCTACCCCCCTCCACAAAGCAAAAATTAAAAAAAAGAAAGAAAAGAAAGAAGGAAGGAAGAAAAGAAAGAGAGAAATTTGAATTGTCTAAGAATTTTTGAGTAATTAAAAACTTCTTCAAACACATCAACCTACTGCAGTACTGCAACTGAAGAATTCTGCAGCTCTGAACTCAGAAAGGAGAATATTAATAATGGCTTTCATTTATGTAGTACTTTAAATTTTACAAGGCAGCTCTAGATATATTCCCTCATTTTAGTTTTACCATAATCCAGAAAGATTGGTACTACAGATCCTATTATTATAATTCCTATTACACAAATAATGAATCTTAGACTCATAGAGAGCAAGCAACTTATCTGTAGCTGGGAAACCTCAGCAATAGAATTTGAATCCCAATCTCCTTTGCCTAATGCTAGTCTAGCACTCTTGCACCTTTACCCTGTTGCCTCCATATATGAATAATAGATGAAATTGTTATCCAACCATCATACCCAACTATGGCATTATATGTCCTTGGAATACTCAGTTATAGACACCATCTCCTAGGATAGACAGCTAGGACAGACAGAGCTTTTTTTAAGCAAATAATATGCCAGGCACAGTGCTAAGTTTTGGGATTCAAATATAAGCATAAAGAAATGATCTTCACCCTGAAGGAACTCACAGAGTAATGAGGTAGCTAAAATGTGGGATAATAAATGTAAAGATTCAGATAGATACGAACAGGGATAGGGCAGAAGTGAGCATCATTCATACCCATGGATTCCCCAATTCTATGTAGGAATATAACACTCTGAGGAATCATCTCAAAGGTGAGGACACTGCTGGGAAGTAGAAAAATCAAGTCAGGAACAGAACCAGAAGAGAAAGGAGGAGCTGGAATAAGTCTAGAATAGAAAGATAACAGTGGTAAAAGCAATGGATGATCTGTATGTGGGAATGCTGGGGGAAACACATTGAACTTTTAAAGTAAAGATAAGGTAAGGGCAGAGAAGGATATAATTAGAGATTTCAAATAATAAAGGGGGGAAGTTTCAATTACATTCATTTATATTTAGTAAACTTCAGTAGTATGACAAGCATCATGGTCTGTGCTGGGGTAGAAAAGAAATTTAAGGCAGAGTTGCTTCCCTCAAGGGACATACAATATTGATTGGGTGAAGTGAACTTATTCACCAAATCCTAGAATAACAGAAATTGTGAACATCTCAGGAAACATTGAATGAGTGTTAAGATAAAAAAAAATACCATACCAGCACCTTGTTTTACTGCTTTCCATTACATACATGCCATGGAGGCATGCTACAAAATGAGGGGAGATGCCTTTTAGTAACATTTTTCAGTAAATCTTTACAGGTAAAGACAAATTTGCCTTAAATCAAATTTTTGTCTGTATGCAAAAGTGTTGTTGATGATGATGATGATGATGATGATGATGATGATGATGATGATGATGATGTGTATATAGCACCTTAAAGTCTGCAAAGAGCTTTACAGATATCTTATTTTGTGTTCACACTAGCCCTGTGAGGTAGGGGCTATTATATCCCCGTTTAACAGAAGAGGAAACTGAGGGAGACAGGTTAAGTGAATTGCTAAGGATCACATAACTAGTAAACATATGATGCAGGATTTGAATGAAGATCTTTCTGACTCCATGCCCAGTTCTCTATCGCCTAGGCCACTTAGCTGCCCCATTGTCAGAACAATGGTTTAGGATACTCTCCTTCCTAAAATCAGTACTATATTTTGGAACTAATTATTCCAAGTGGTGATACAAACTGATAATATAGATAACTTCAAAAAAAGTTTAGAAAAATGAATGATAAATTATGTTTGATGTTTGTATTGTCATAGCCAATCTGTTTCTCCCATAAAATATAACTTACTCATTATTAAAGACAGGATCTTGGATTAAGAGAAACATTTTGTCCTACCCAGTTATTTTTCTTTCTTTCTTTTTTTTTTTTTTTAAAGCAATTGGGGTTAAGTAACTTGCTCAAGGTTACATGGCTAGTCATGATTTATGCGTGGGTGCTCATTTTCTGAGGCCGGATCTAATCTCGGGTCATCCCAACTCCGAGGCCGGCACTCTTACTCACTGCGCCACCTAGCCGCCCCTTTAGGGCAATTGGGGTTAAGTAACTTGCCCAAGGTTACACGGCTAGGTTTTTTTGTTTGTATGGATTAATTGTCGGAGGCCGGCTCCGAACTCAGGTCCTTCTGATTCCAGGGCCGGCGCTCTATTCACTGCGCCACCTAGCCACCCCTACCCAGTTATTTTTCAGGTCTTATTTTCTTATGTTTATGTGTACCATAATTATACTAATTATGATTATTATCTGATCATGCTGAACATTTGTCATTTTCCTTAAACCAATTGTAAGCAATAAGGATTTTAACTGCCTGACAAATTAGACTTATGAGAACATAAGGTGAAAAGAAATATGCCTTGTTTCTCTTTGACAAAAGTGTTCAAATTAATTTTAATAATGGTCAGTTTCACTTCAGTGCTTTAAGAATTCATCATTTCATTGGTATAGGAATCCACCCTCCATGGATGTGGGTTTTCTCTGGGGCCCTCATTTTATTTGTCTGTAAAATGAATAAACTATACTAGATTGTCTCTGAAGTCCTTTCAAGACCTTTGGTCCTGTGGTCCTATAATATATTTCATAGAATGTAGATTGTAATCCTGCTATACTTCCATGAGCTATTGTGGTCAAAACTATTTCTTGGTGACTAGTCTTATAATATTGAACCTCTTCTTTTACCCACATGTTGGTCTTGAAGTAGAAATAGGACCTCAAAGAGCATGTACCATAATGACACAGGATTCAGGAACCCAGTGTCATCTATATGCCATGATTGTGACTTTATTGGAGGAATTACAGTCTGAAAATATGCTATTAGAGATCAGTTGTTCAGTGAGTAGTAAGAGGAGCAAATGGATTGGAGGGAGGTAAGAATGGTTAGTTAGTGTGGCATTGATTAATGTGAATAATTCCAATTCAACTTTTGTGGTTGAAACAAATTGCTGCAAATCTAATGATTTTCAGTTCCTTTTTTTTTCTTTCAAATAGCCGGTTGAAATATAGTTTTGCCTCTAGATGGGAAAAACATGTGGCCTCTCAAGGACAAGGAAAAGAAATTATTGAGAATTTTCTGCTCACTCTAAATTTTATATGTTTCTTTTAGTATATGATCATCTGGATATTTCATAGAGAATGAAAAAAATCTCAGAACTGGGGAGAGCTCAGAAATCATCAAATCCAAGATGTACAGGGGGGAAAGTTCCCTCTACAGTATCCACAACAGCAAAAATAGACTGTCTCTGTAGTCAAAGGTCCTGGATTCAAACATTACCTGATACTTTCTACTTTGTTACTGTTATTTGCTAGTTGAAAATTTTCATTTTATAGATGAAGAAACTGAGACCCAGGAACTTTGAATAATTTGCTCAAGGTGACAGAAGTAGAAAATATTAGTAGAAGACTTTTTAATTATATCTATTCAATGTGTGCTTGAAAGAATGTCAATCATTCTTTCTATGTTGTCATAACCCTTTGGGACCTCAGTTGTTTCTTCAAATGGATTTTGTACTCATTTGCAGATTTAATATTCATCCTATATATTCCTTCATCCAAGTTATTGAAAATGTTAAATAGCCCAGGGCCATTGAAAGATCCCTAGGGAAATCCACTAAATTTAGCTTTTAATGGGAATTTAAACTCATGTGATCTTGAAATTTAATAGAACCTTAGATTAATTAATCTGTCTCTAAGTGCCCGCTATGTGCCAGGCACTCTTACTAAACACCAGGGTTAAAAAAACAAAAAGAAAATGTACCCACATACCCTCAAATTTCAATTATTTCAAGGAGATCATTCCATTCCACTTATCATCCTGTGATAGCTAGAATCCCTTCAGCAGGCAGAGAGGGTCATCTAACCCTACTTGATCCCTTTATGGCTAAGCAAAAATATACTTTCTCACAAGATATTCCATTTAAATTTGGGATATCTTGAATTACTAGGAAATTCTTTGTTATATGAAGCTGAGTCTTACTCCTTAAAGCTCTCAAAACTGTTCTCAGTTATGTTTCTGAAGTTGCATAAAATATGCCTAGTTCTTCTTTCTACAAAAGCCCTTTAAAATATTTGAAGGCTACTCTCATGAATGTCTTAAACCATATCTTTGCTAGGCTAAACATCCATAGGGCTTCCTTCCACTATTCCCTGTATCCCACAGTAGTTTAAAGAGCTGCCACTATCCTGGTTACCCTCTGAGGAAGGTAGTAGAATTTGTCATTCCCCATACTAAAATATGATGCGCCAACATAATATTATAGAAGTAGTCTGGTCCATAGTGACAAAGGTGGTGAAATAACCTGATTTAATCTTGATGCCAGATCAGTTACAACTGTCTAGTGCTCTATTTTTTAACTTCTACATTACACTGTTGGCTTATACTGAATTTGTAGATGACTGAAAGCCCTCATGCCTTTTTGAAGTCATCTACAATTAAACTATGTCTCCTCTATAATACATTTTTATTACTTTATTTGAAAAAAACTAAGTATACAACTTTCTGTTCTTCCTGTTGAATTTCACTTTGTTAGTTTTAACCCATTTTTTCTAGCCTGTCAAGATGTCTTAAAATCTTGGTTTTGTCATCCAAACTATTAGCTATAGCGCCCAGTTTTGAGTTATCTGAAGAGTAAACATAACTTCAATAGCTTCTTGCTGGTTTTTTTTTATACTTCTCTAGATAAAAAAAAAATATTGAATAGAGCAGACATCAGGATAGAGCCCTGTGACACATAACTAAATATCTTCCTTTGGCCTGATATTGATTTATTAGAAAATGCCGTTGTTCAGGTAGCTTTTAAACTATTTCTTTCTGCTATAATGTAGCCTACAGATATTCATCTTAGCTGCACAGATTTCATGAGAGACTTTGTCATATACCTGGTTAAACTGAGATACATCTGTCCATTACATTCACTTAAGAGTTTAGGTTAACTGTGAGTAACTGTTTTCTACTCTATTCATTTTATTTCTTTGTACTGTATTAGAGAATTTGTGAGTGTTTAATAACTGGAAACTGAACAAGCAAGTTTTCTAGCAGTTCTTTAACTCTATAAAACTATAGACAAACATATTTTAGGGGGTATGGGGGTATTGAGGAAAATAGTTATAATATGTGTTCAATCTCCAAATAGAATATTTTATATTAATATTTGCTTTAACTTCATTTGCTTGTGAATAGGACTTACGGAAGTTGTTTTCCATGACTGTTAGAGTATGAAGAGGACAGGAAGATCATTTTCTTCCTGTTATTTTCGTGATACAGTTTAATGGATTTGTTCAGTGCTTGCATAAAGTAATTGATTATATTGCCCCATGAAAATAACAGGATGGAGACCAGCTCATTCTCCTTTAAAGACTCAAACAGTGATTAGGAAATAGACTGAATGTCATTTGGACAGAAAGAATGAAGAGCAAAGAATAAATTGCCCCCTGTTTTAACCTCTGGCGAAAGTAGAGGTGTTATAACATTGAAAGAAAAACTATATAGGAAATTACTTTTAGCTTTAAACAAAGCCAAAGAATATATCTGTATTAATAGGAAGTATTAAATGCTAGTATGTACCAAAGTATACTTCAGATGGTCATTTCCAAGCATAATTTATCTTAGAACTTAACATTACAAGACATGTGCAATAAAACTGTTTTT